>CM055118.1:341822291-341844791 GCA_029206835.1 Rana muscosa | reverse complement strand
GAAGAAACATGATGCTGCCACCACCATGTTTCCTGGTGGGGATGGTGTGTTCAAGGTGATGTGTAGTATTAGTTTTCTGACACACATTGCGTTTTGCTTTAAGGCCAATAGTTTCAATTTTGGTCTTATCTGACCAGAGCACCTTCTTCCACGTGTTTGCTGTGTCCCCCACATGGCTTCTCACAAACTGCAAACGGGACTTCTTATGGATTTCTTCTTGTCACTCTTCCATAAAGACCAGATTAGTGCACGACTAATAGTTGTCCTGTGGACAGATTCTCCCACCTGAGCTGTGGATCTCTGCAGATCCTCCAGAGTTACCATGGGCCTCTTGGCTGCTTCTCTAATTAATGCTCTCCTTGCCCGGCCGGTCAGTTTAGGTGGACGGCCATGTCTTGGTAGGTTTGCAGTTGTGCCATACTCTTTCTATTTTCGGATGATGGATTGAACAGTGCTCCGTCAGATGTTCCAAGCTTGGGATATTTTTTTTATAACCTAAACCTGCTTTAAACTTCTCCACAACTTTATCCCTGACCTGTCTGGTGTGTTCCTTGGTATTCATGATGATGTTTGATCACTAAGGTTCTCTAACAAACCTCTGAGGGCTTCACAGAACAGCTGTATTTAAACGGAGACTAAATTACACAGAGGTGGACTTTATTTTTTAATTAGGTGACTTTTGAAGACAATTTGTTCCACAAGATTTTAGTTAGGGGTGTCAGAGTAAAGGGGGCTGAATACAAATGTACGCCACACTTTTCACATATTTATTTGTTAAAAATTTGAAAACCATTTATCATTTTCCTTCCACTTCACAATTATGTGCCACTTTGTGTTGGTCTATCACATAAAATCCCAATAAAAACATACACGTTTTTGGATGTAACATGACAAAATGTGGAAAATTGCAAGGGGTATGAATACTTTTTTAAGGCAATGTACATATTTGAATCCTTCTACCTCTATTTGCCTGACCTTTTAAAAACCCCAGAACTCAGACCTCAGAAACTGTCCTGGCCTCGCCCCCCGTACTCCCAGAGTCTATGGCAGGGGTCTCAAACTCAAATTACCTGAGGGCCACATGACAACTTTTCATATCCCATGGGGGCCGCATGCAAACTTTCAAACTTCAAAAACAATAAACTTTATACAGTTGTATTTACTACTTGCTCCAGTCACTGCTTACTGCCAGATGCTTGGCAGTTATTAAACCAGCACTGATGTCAGCAAACCGCATTATTACACCAGCACCGATGTCAGCAAAATGCATTATTAAACCAGCACTGATGTCAGCAAAACGCATTATTAAACCAGCACCGATGTCAGCAAAACGCATTATTAAACCAGCACTGATGTCAGCAAAACGCATTATTAAACCAGCACTGATGTCAGCAAAACGCATTATTAAACCAGCACTGATGTCAGCAAAACGCATTATTAAATCAGCACCGATGTCAGCAAAACGCATTATTAAACCAGCACCGATGTCAGCAAAATGCATTATTAAACCAGCACTGATGTCAGCAAAACGCATTATTAAACCAGCACCGATGTCAGCAAAACGCATTATTAAACCAGCACTGATGTCAGCAAAACGCATTATTAAACCAGCACTGATGTCAGCAAAACGCATTATTAAACCAGCACTGATGTCAGCAAAACGCATTATTAAACCAGCACTGATGTCAGCAAAATGCATTATTGCAGCCATTGTCACATCACACATGTACACGTTTTGGCGGCCCACATTTGCGCAGGCACAGCAGCCCATTCATTTGAATAGGCTGCCATGCCTGCATTTCCTGCAGAAAAAAAGGTGCATGCAGCATTTTAAAAATGCAGTGGCCTTGAAATCCATTCTTCTTTTGCACCATGCGACTTACCTGCAGTTCCTGCACACACAAACGCACTGTATTTTTAAAAGCGTGACCTAAAGATCTAAAAATGCAGCATGTTTGCCGGTGCAGGAACTGCAGATAAGTCACATGGTGCAAATGCAGAATAGACAGACAGTGCTGTATTTCATTGCTTGATGGGCATTGTTGTGCGCAGCCTATTACATGAAGCATGCACCTTTTTTTTTGCAGGAAACGCATACATGGCAGCCCATTTAAATGAATGGGCTGCTGTGCCTGCGCAAATGTGGGCCGCCAAAACGCATACATGTGAATGTGTGATGTGACAATGGCTGCAATAATGCATTTTGCTGACATCAGTGCTGGTTTAAAAATGCTTTTGCTGACATCATACAAAACACATACATCATACAAATACAAACACATTAAATCAGTATGCCATGTGCTGTAAATTATGTGCTGTGTGCTCTTAGGCCTCACTCAGCCTGGACTGCAGGTCTGGTCAGTGTTTTTAAAACTTCTATTTTGCAGATGGGCCATGGCATGGCATGGGGATAGGGAGCAGGAGCCAGGGGAGGAGAAAGAAGACCTTACTTACCTTGTCCTGGCAAGCTCAGCTCCAGCCTCCGATCAATTCTTCACCAAGCTCCTGCACTCCGCGCTGTGGTCTCCCTCCTCATCCGCTCCTCCGATCAGGTGTGGGGTGTGCGCGCATAGCAAGGGGTGGGGCCAGAGCGTCAGTGGAGCTCAAGGCCCCGCCCACCCGCGGCCCGCTCCTCGATCGAAAATTGCAGCACTGACTGTTGCACTGTGCGTGCGCCACTTGTTTGGGGATTTTCAGCGGTAAAGACGGCCCTGCCTGCCTGCCGCTGCGGGCCATTTATACCCAGCCCGCGGGACGCAAATGGCCCGCGGGCCGGTACTTTGAGACCACTGGTCTATGGGTAGCTATCCAAGCAGATTACTTTTTTCTGCGCACACAATAATAGACTGCCGTTTCTTGTCTGTGTCTTTTATTGGCACGTTGCAGATTTTAATATATGTGTGAATGACACACGTGATATGCGGTAAAACTGAAAACAACAGGAATAATATAACATTACCATACAATAGTAAACATCATATAAAATAATAACTGAAATGAATAATTCCTTTCCCTAATAGCCTGTGGAGGAGGAAGGGGAAGATTGCTTACCTCCGATGCCATGGATGGGGAGAGATAGCATCTAGGCTGCTACCATGATACTGAACATGCTGGTCTTTCACTTCCTGACTAAAGAGGATGTGATGATTTTATGTCACTTTACCTGGTCTAACACACATATTACCTACCTAAGCATCTCATTTACAGCTGACCCATCTAATTTATATCAAGCTAATTACCCTCCTTTACTAAAACAACTTACCTCATTGATGAAGAATTGGTCCACATTACCACTGGCATGGTTGGGCAGAATAACTGTAGCTAAAATGTCCATATTACCAAAACTTTTATATCTTTTTAGAAACCTTCCAATCCGGGTCCCAGCCTACTTTTTCTGAATCATCCAACGCAAAGTGTTGCAATTTATATGGGGCAAAATTAAACCACGCTTATCACAAAATACCCTCTTTACTCCTCGAACACAGGGAGGTTTAAGCATACCCAACTTTAGCAAATACTACTATGCTGCCCAACTTGCCCAACTCCCTAAATATCATGCCACTAAGGAGATTCCACTATGGGTTTCGATCGAATCGGTCGATTGTGACCCCCTTTCACTGGCAAATATCTTATGGCTCCCCCCTTCACTCCGGCGAAGAATTTCTAACCCTATTACCAAACATAGTCTGACTATCTGGGACAGGTTCAAATCACGATTTAGATTACAATCCTTACATAACCCTCTTCTTTCCTTCTTACATAACCCTGATTTCTATCAGGCCTGGACCTTCCCATCCTCTTTCTTAACTTGGTCTAAAAAAGAACTAATACGAACACACCAATTTATTGATTCAAATGGAATCATCCCCTTCCCCACACTTAGTGATACATATGACCTACCTCCAACAGAAACTTTCAGATACTTACAAATTAAGAATTTTATACAGCTAAACAACCCTCAGAATATGTTCACTGATGAACGCACGACATTTGAGCATACCTGCATTACTGACCCACATAAACGAGGCTTGATCTCTGAACTATACAGACAACTATTGCTTCCTATCTCTGAAAACCCTCCACCATACACATCTAAATGGGAATCCGATTTGAATCTCCAACCTGGAAATTTAAATTGGCCACAAATATGGAAAGCAACAAACTCAGCAACACCAAATATTGCTGCCCTAGAAACGAACTACAAGGTTCTCACACGATGGTACTTAGTTCCTGCTAGAATCTCTAAATTCCACCCACAATAT
Organism: Rana muscosa; assembly: GCA_029206835.1. Lineage (NCBI taxonomy): Eukaryota > Metazoa > Chordata > Amphibia > Anura > Ranidae > Rana > Rana muscosa. The sequence goes on along the minus strand of CM055118.1, from coordinate 341,840,529 downwards.
CCTGCACAATGCTTTAGAGGTTGCACTGACAAAGGCACACAATTACATATTTGGTGGACCTGTCCCATTGTTCTCATCTTTTGGAAAAAAATATTTGATCTATTATCCACCATGTTTAGCACCACTTTGCAACCAGACCCCACAGTAGCTCTTTTAAATAATAAACCCCCAAATATTACCAACCGACAATTTAAACTGATGTTATATGTAACTACAGCTGCAAAACAATCAATTGCTTTCGCATGGAAAACTTCCACTTTAAGCATTGTACCGGTTAAACATAGAATTAATCAGGCATTAATTCATGCTAAAACAGAAGCGATCTATTTAGATAAAATTGCCAAATTTGAAGCACTTTGGAGCCCATGGATAAATCACCACCTACCACAGGGCTTTGACCTTGCACTGGTACTGACTTAATTACAATGTCTTAATCACTATCCAATCCTATTTAGACGCATATCCCCGACTCCTGACTCCCTCTGGAGAAATTTCCCACATCCTATCCTCTATTCCCCTGTTACCTTGATCTTGTCGAATTAGAGACCCACAAAATATATTTCCACTCAATAAAACAATGTATATTTATACCACGGATGATTTAGTTCACTGACCTATCATTAGTGACTTTAGTATGACACATAGTTGTCCATTTAAACAGTGACGACCCTCTTTATCGTCAGGACATGCCAAGCCGCCTAGATGGACCTTGGCCCCTGATTCGATTTTAGTTGACCACGACTGTCTTTTTTTTTAATATTCCCAATTAAACTATTCATCTCCTTTTATGTATTTCTTATGTTTAGATATCGATAAATCTGATTACAAATGGTATAAGATAAGCTTTCTTTTTTTTTTTTTTTTTTTTTTTTCCAAAAACAGTTTATTGAAATGTAAAAAGCATTTACAGATATCTTGAACAATAGTAGTACAATAAGGTATTAATACAACCACAAAACATGGATGAATAACATGTGTCACATACAATTCAACTTGCGGGTAGTGAAAATGAAATGGCTATGTGCATCCTTCATGAACTAGGCCGTGTTGGGGTGGGCTACCTTAATTCAAGGTAGTTGTGGGGTCTAGTCAAAGTCCACTACCATTGACGGGGATAGATCTTGTTGGTAGGTTAGAGCTAGGTAGGTTCACGGATGCCGTTATGGACTTTTGGTCTGTGTGGGAGGGAAAGGCCAACAGGTGCAATATGGCAGAAAGGGAGGGAAGGAGCTATAAACAGGTTTATTTCGTTGAGAGTGTATGAATGCGGGAGTGTAGGCTGGAGCTATGTTAGTGGTTGTATTGTACAGAAGCTTGTGGATGAGAAAGTAGGAGGGGGTAAGTGGTGGAAGGAGAAGGGGTGGGGTGGGGATCGAGGGGAGGGGAGTGAGGCAGGAAGGGATGGCGTTGGCAGGGGGTCCGTCTCTGACTTCCCCGACCCCTTGGGGTGTTCAAGGGGCGTGTTATGAGAAACTAGGGGCGGATCTGTATAGGGGGAGATATAGGAGGAGAGAGGTGTCTTTGTAAGGTTTAGGGTTAAGGGGAGATCCTGGCACGTCGTAGATTTTTAATGACAATTCTCAGAGGAGTAATTTATCCTTTGTCAGGGTTCAGGGAGTTTGCAAATTCTGGGGTCGTTTTATAGTGTAACCAGCAGGCCCATTTTTTACTAAATGATGACGGAGTCTCTCTTGCAATATGTATAAGATTTTCCATTTCCTCAATTTTGCATATTCTGTTAAACCATTCTTTTATGGTTGGTTGGTGAGTCGATTTCCAGTGTATAGGGATACACTGCTTTGCCGCATTGATCATGTGCATTGCTAGGGATTTGTGATAGGAATTGTGCGACAGGGGTGAATGGTGTAGAAGGAATTGAGAAGGGGAAAGGTCCAAATGATATGAGGTGACTCGAGAGGTTATATGGCATACCTTTTCCCAGAAGTCTTTTAGAGATGGACAGGACCACCAGATATGGAGAAGGGTTACCCTTTCCCGGAGACATCTCCAGCAAACCTCTGGGATTGTGGGATTATATTTATGCAGAAGGGTGGGCGTGCGGTACCATCTAGATTGGATCTTAAAGCCGTTTTCCTGGGTCGACACATTCGTCGACCCTTTATGTATGTTGAGGAAAATTAGTTCCCATTGTAAGCTTTCTTATTACATATTACTCCCTTCCCCCTTCCCCCCCCATCCTCCCTTTTTCTTTTTTCTCTCTTCCCTCTTTCTATACTGTTTCATTTAATGATTGTTATTACTTATGCATTTATTTTCAATAATACATTTTCTTTACTCCATATTTATATACAAAATTGTAGAGAAGATAAAAATTCCATCTACACTTATCTACTTATTTTAAAATCTTGTATAACATATATGAACTGTATTGTGTAATCTTTAATAAAATATTTGAAAACGATGATTTTATGTCACATCCTTAAATGGCTAAATAGCTAATTATTAATGTTTGGCCAGTAGGTGGCGCAAGCGTAACAGCTAACCTGGAACAAACATAATTTATAGCTTAATAATACAACACAATATACAAATGAAATGACAAGGTGAATTCTCTTTTCTGAACCTCAGAAGATAGAAGGGTATCCTGGAGACATAACAGAAACCTTTCAGGAATTTTATGACAGGTAGACCAGAATAAACATGGTAGCCTTCGCGGGGACTGGAGGAGGTGATACTCAGCTAGATACTGTATATACAGTAGATTGTGCAATGTCTGCCTGCAAACACTCTTTATTCTATATAGATCTCTGAGTCTGATCTACCAGAGAGAGAGCAGAATCACTTTTACAGCTGTCCTAATATGGATTTAATGTGGTTAATAGGGATGAGCCGAACATCCCCCAGTTCGGTTCGTATCAGAACATGCGAACAGGCAATAAATTTGTTTGAACATCCAAACACCATTAAAGTCTATGGGACACGAACATGAAAAATCTAAAGTGATAATTTTAAAGGCTAATATGCAAATTATTGTCCTAAAAAGTGTTTGGGGACCCGGGTCCTGCCCCAGGGGACATGTATCAATGCAAAAAAAAGTTTTAAAAACGGCCGTTTTTTCGAGAGCAGTGATTTTAATAATGCTTAAAGTAAAAACAATAAAAGTGAAACATTCCTTTAAATTTCGTACCTGGGGGGTGTGTATAGTATGCCTGTAAAGTAGCGCTTGTTTCCCGTGCTTAGAACTGTCCCTGCACGAAATGTCATTTCTGAAGGAAAAAAAGTCATTTAAAAGTACTAAGGAATTATCGGCTCCCGGCAATACAGAGAAAAGTAATTGAAAGTCATTGATTAACAAAATTGAAAAATGCGTGGGGGTCCCCCCAAATTTAATTACCAGGCCGTTCAGGTCTTGTATGGATATTAAGGGGAACCCCGCACCAAAGAACCTTATCCAAGCACGCAACCTGGCAGGCCGCAGTAAAAGAGGGGGTCACAAGAGAGCTCCCCCCCTCCTAAACCGTACCAGGACACATGCCCTCAACATGGGGAGGATGTCCCCATGTTGATGGGGACAAGGGCCTCATCCTCACAACCCTTGCCTGGTGGTTGTGGGGGTCTGCGGGCGGGGGGCTTATCGGAATCTGGAAGACCCCTTTAACAAAGGTGACCCTCAGATCCCGCTCCCCCTTTGTGAATTGGTAAGGGGTAAATTGTACCTCTACCATTTCACAAAAAAAGTGTAAAAAAATTTAAAAAAACACACAGGCAAAGTTGGGATAAGTCCTTTATTAAAAATAAAAAATAAAATAATAAAAAAAAGATTCCAGCGGTGGTAATCCACTCTCAATCTCCACTCCAGCGATGGATGATGTCCAGCGAGGAACAGCACACGATCCTGTCCCCACCGGAGACACCCCGGGAATGACGTTGCAGCAGCCTGACAGGTCTTATGTAGCTGAGGGCAGGGCCACCCGTCACGTGACCCCTTCCCCCTCTGACGCAAGGGGAAACCCGGGCTTTCCCAGTGACGTGACGGGTGACCCCGACCCCCTCTGATGTAACGCAGGTTTCCCGTTGCATCAGAGGGGGGCGGGGTCACCCGCACGTCACTGGGAAAGCCTGGGTTTCCCCTTGCGTCACGTGAAGGGTGGCCCCGTCCTCAGCTACATAAGGCCTGTCAGGCTTTCCCGGGGTGTCTCCGGTGGAGACAGGACCATGTGCTGTTCCTCGTTGGACATCATCGCTGGAGCCTGAAGATCATCCATCGCTGGATACCGACATCGCTGGAGTGGAGATCGAGAGTGGATTACCATCGCTGGAATCTTTTTTTTATTTTTATTTTTTTTTATTTTTAATAAAGGACTTATCCCAACTGTGTCTGTGTGTTTTTTTTTTTTTTTTACACTTTCTTTGTGAAATAGTAGGGGTACAATGTACCCCTTACCAATTCACATAGGGGGGGCCGTTATCTGGGGGTCCCCTTTGTTAAAGGGGTCTTCCAGATTCCGATAAGCCCCCACCCGCAGACCCCCACAACCACCAGGCAAGGGTTGTGGGGATGAGGCCCTTGTCCCCATCAACATGGGGACATGGCTCTTTGAGGTCCAGACCCCAAAGCAACCTCCCCATGTTGAGGGCAGTTGGCCTGGTACATTTCAGGAGGGGGGGCGCTCTCTCGTCCCCCCCTCTTTTCCTGCGGCCTGTCAGGTTGCGTGCTTGGATAAGGGTCTGGTATGGATATTTGGGGGGAACCCCACATCATTTAAAAAAAAAAAATTGGTGCGGGGTTCCCCTTAATATCCATACCAGACCTGAAGGGCCTGGTAATTGAATTTGGGGGAACCCTCTCGCATTTTTTTTTTTTTTACAATGACTTTCAATGACTTTTCTCTGTATTGCGGGGAGCCGACAATTCCCTATAGCCGCGAGTACTTTTAAATTACTTTTTTTCCTTCAGAAATGACATTTTGTGCAGGGACAGTTCAAAGCACGGGAAACAAGCGCCACTTTAAAGGCATACTATACACACCCCCCAGGTACGAAATTTAAAGGAATATTTCACTTTTATTGTTTCACTTTAAGCATTAATAAAATCACTGCTCCCGAAAAAACGTCAGTTTTAAAACTTTTTTTTGCATTGATATATGTACCCTGGGGCAGGACCCGGGTCCCCAAACACTTTTTATGACAATAACTTACATATAAGCCTTTAAAATTAGCACTTTAGATTTTTCATGTTCGTGTCCCATAGACTTTACCGTTGTTTAGCTGTTCGAACAAATTTATTGCCTGTTGCTGGGGCAGGACCCAGGTCCCCAAACACTTTTTATGACAATAACTTGCATATAAGCCTTTAAAATTAGCACTTTAGATTTCTCCCATAGACTTTTACAGGGTGTTCCGCGGCTTTTGAATTTGCCGCGAACACCCCAAATTGTTCGCTGTTCGGCGAACGGGCGAACAGGCAATGTTCGAGTCGAACATGAGTTCGACTCGAACTCAAAGCTCATCCCTAGCGGTTAATAATGTTGTCAGGGTCATGGCTCTATTACTATCTGGAGACTATATATCATAGAGGAGGATGGCCAAGATAAAAACCCACACACTGGTAAAATATTCCATCATGTGTTCAACTGAAAGTGACTAAGAGAAAATTTCACAAGACATTTGAGGAAGCATGAAAAGATGGGAAGTGATTTCACTGCATACAGCTAGTCTAAAAGTTTTTACTGTCACTAAATTCCAAATGGTCAAAAATGTGCCCCATACAAAGAAGATAGTAAGCAATCACTTCTCCAGCGCTCCCTCCTTTGACCACTGCTGTATTGCAGAGGCCTGGGAAAAGATCTGAATACAACGCCTGGTCCACCGACGTGCGTTGTGATTCTTTCTCGGGCCCTAATAATTGATTCCCTCAAAGGTTATTCTTTCTCATATAACAAGCACTAAATGCAAAATGGTTAAAAATATGTCCCACGCAAAGCAGGTAGTATATAATGTCCTCTCCAGCCCTACCTTCTTTAACCATAACTGCATTGCAGAGGTCTGGGGAATCATCTAAACCCAAAACCTGTCCTCCACTGTGCTCTTTGAATCTTCCTGCTGGATCCTATTTCACTTATTGCTTTGAAGGTTCCTTTCTCCCATATAACAAACACTAAAATCAAAATGGTCAAAAATGTGCTCCAAACAAAGCAACAATTAAATAATCACCTCTCTAGCTCTACCTCCTTTGACCACTGTTGTATTGCAAAGTTTTGGGGAATCATTTGACTCGAAAACCTAGTCTACCACTATTCACTGTGATTCCTCCCACTGGTCTCTAAGTCACTGATTTCCTCAAAGGTTACTCTTTCCCATACAGCAAACACTAAATTCAAAATTGTCATAAATGTGTCCCATACAAAGAAGATGGTAAGCAATCACTTCCCCAGCCATCCCTCCTTTGACTATTGCTGCATTGCAGAGGCCTGGGGAATCATCTGAATCCAACACCTGGTCCCCCACCATGTGCTGTGATTCTTCCCACCGGCCCCTAAGTCACTGATACCCTCAAAGGTCACTCTCTCTCATATTATTATTACTATTATTATTAATCAGGATTTATATAGCACCGACAGTTTGCACAGCACTTTACAATATAAAGGGAGTTAATACAGCAACAATACAATTAAATACAAGAGGGTTAGGTGAACCCTGCTCCTGGGCGTTTACATAGGGAGGGGCTAGTGAAATAAAAGGTAATAACTGTGAAGGATAAACTGATGAAAGAAAAAAAAAGATTCAGTTGTTAGCTGAAGGCAGGATAGGCTTCCCTAAAGAAATAAGCTTTCAGGGATTGCCTAAAGGTAGGCAGAGTGGGAAATAGCCAGACAGATTGGGGTAGGGAGTTCCAGCAGATGGGATAGGCCCTGGAGAAGTCCCAGAGGTGAGCATAGGAGGAGGAGACAAGGGGGCTAGAGAGCAGGAGGTCTTGAGAGGATCGGAGAGGACGGTTTGGGTAATATTTGGAGACAAGATTGGTAATGTAGCTCGGGGCAGAGTTGTAAATGGCTTTGTATGTTGTTAGTGGGGCAATGGGAAGCCAGTTAAGGGACTGGCAGCGAGGGTTGGCAGACACTGAACGGTTGGTAAGGTGGATAAGTCTGGCAGAAGCATTCATTATAGTCTGAAGAGGGAATAGTCTGCAAAGAGGTAGGCCTATGAGTAGGGAGTTACAATAGTCAATGTAAAAGATAACAATGGAGGAAACAGGTTGCTTAGTGGAAACCGGATAAAAGGGGGCATATTTTGGAGATGTTATGGAGGTGAAGACTACAAGATTTGGATAGTGATTTGATTTGGGGCTGAAAGGACATTTCGTATTCCAGGATTCTACCTAATACCCTAGGATGAGGGGAGGGACTGATAGTTTTATTATTGATCTTGATAGAGATGTCAGGGGAGGGACATGGGTCGGAGGAAAAATTATGAGCTCAGTTTTAGAAAGATTGCATTTGAGGAAGTGGTGCGACATCCATACTCAATGTCAATTAATAAGTTAGTAATGCAAGAGGAGACTGAAGCTTTGAGGTGAGGAGTAGAGAGATAGATTTGGGTGTCATCAGCATATAGATGGTAATGGAAGCTGTGGCAGTTTATCAAGTGACCAAGGGAGGAGGTGTAAATGGAGAAGAAGAGGGGTCTGAGGACAGAACCTTTGTATTTTAAGAAGGCAGATTTATATAGGGTGAATGCTTGCTGGTATTTGGTTGTGTGCCTCAACCGCTCCGGTGCACAGCTACAGTATGTCTCTTGAAGTAGTAAAAAACGAAATACAAAACTATTTTTTTTTTTCATTTTGGATAGAGCAAGGGAGGATTATAACCCCTGCCAGATTTAATTTTTTTTTTTTTTTTGCCATCTGTGTCCCATTGCAGAAATTTACCTTCACTTCCTGTCCCATAGCCAAACAGGAAGTCAGAGGAAATCCCTGGAAATTATAAGGAATTTGTTGGGGACCCAAAATGTGGGATTTTTTTCTTTAACTTTCAATGATAATGGTAAACAGGACGAATAGAGAAGGTGAATCTTCTTAAGGGGGCACAGACTACAATAAAAACTGACAAACGTTCTAATCCCTCTTCACTCTATCCAAAAAAAAACAAAAAAACATGTTGCCTTTAGTTATACTTTAAGATTTATGATCTCATCAGTCTGTCAAGATTGTAATGGTCGAGGCCTGATATTTTGTGTAGTGAGAAGAGCAAGTGAGTCCAGTGTCGATAAGAGTGAACTGTTGTAGACAGAAGTGGCCAGGTCAGGCTAGGACAGGGATGAGATTTTGTCATAGAGGTGGTCAGTTGCAGAGTAGAAAAGAAGGATTAAAGTGGCAAAGGTTTCAGCGGGTAATTGTTTGCTGCTTGGAGGGATAGGCGGTTGGGGATAGGGGCACTGTGAAAGTGCTGAGGTTGCGATTAGAGAGAAGAAAGGGGGTGTTGGTGAAGTTAGGAGAAAACATGGTCAAGAGTATTACCATCAGATTGAGTGGAGGACTGTGTCCACTGTGTTAGGTCAAAAGATTATGTTAAGTTGTAATGTTGAGAGTTAGCAAGGCTGTTAACGTTAATGGGGATGTTAAAAATCACCAAGAATGATAGTGGGTATATCAGAGGACAGAAAGTAGGTTAGCTAGGCAAGAAGTCATCAAGGAAGCATGACACTGGTCCGGGAGGCCGATATATCACTACAATCATTAGAGAAATTGGATAAAATAGATAAATACAGTGAAGAGAAGAGAAGGGTAGAAAGGGAAGTGTAGGAAGGACTTGGAAGATGCTCAGTGGGGATAGAAGCAAACCTACTCCACCTCCTTTCCGTACACTGGGTCTGGGTGAGTGAGTCCAGTGGGGGCCTCCATGGGAGAGGGCAGCGGGAGAGACAGAGTCAGATGCTTAAAGCCAGGTTCCAGTAATTGCAAGTAGGTTAAGGGAATGGGAGACAAAAAGGTCACAGACAGAGTGAACATTCCAAAGGGCACATGAGAAGGGGGTAGTTTTTGGAAGCAGGGTGATTGAGATTAGACTGAGTGGATTGCTGCTATAGCCAGAAGAAGGAGGATGTGTGGCAGTGAGATACTGGAGGAACAGGATTGGGATTTTCAAGAGGTGATGATAGTAGTAGGAAGAGGGTAGAAGTGATGGTGATATGTGAAAGCTTTGGGATAGAGAAGAGTGGTAAAGAAATGAGAATTTGAGAACAGAGGATGCTAATATGAGAAGGAAGACTAGAGGGTGCATATTAAATAGTAGAGGAAGTAGGAATCAGACTTGTGAAAGATGTTTCACAAAATTTTGGTTTGCTTGCAGTTAGTCCAGAGTGGAGCTGATTTCTTAGTTGTATCTTCTTCTCTTTTTTTTTGGTCCAAAAGCTTTATTTGGAGCAAACACATACAACAATTTGTGCATGAAATGGTAACACATCTTAGTATCTTCTTACTGCTTTAGTAATCCTGCTTTAGTTAAACTGCTGTGTTCCACTGCTGAACACTCCTGCAGAAAAAGCACTCAGGCAGAAAAAATGCCCTGACTGTGACTTTCCCCCTATGTTATAATAAACATTAAATTGAAAATGGTTAAAAACGTGCCCCATACAAAGAAGATAGTAAATAATCACCTCTCCAGTCCTACCTCCTTTGACCACTGCTGTATTTCAGACGTCCACCTGGTCCACCGCCATGTACTGTGATTCTTTCTGCTTGCCCCCTTTGTCACTGATTCCTTTGAAGGCCCCTCTCTCCCATGTAACAAGCACTAAATTCAAAATGGTCATACAGTGCCTTGAAAAAGTATTCACACCCCTTTAAATTTTCCACATTTGTCATGTTACAACCAAAAATGTAAATGTAATTTATGTGATAGACCAACACAAAGTGGCACATAATTGTGAAGTGGAAAGAAAATGATAAATGGTTTTCAATTTCTTTTTACAAATAAATATGTGAAAAGTGTGGCATGCATTTGTATTCAGCCCCCCCCTGAGTCAATACTTTGTAGAACCACCTTTGACAATTCTTTTGCTTTCTCCATGACTCAGAATCCAGAAACATCAGTGCAGCACTGGATGAAAGATGCAAGGGTCTGTCAGGAGTCCAGAAACTCATTGACCTTTTATACACACATTAATTACAAGCAAACAGATCACAGGTGAGGATGTTTACCTTTAATAGCCATTCAAACCCCTTTGTGTCAACTTGTGTGCAAGAAAAGAAAAAGAAAACAAATGCAATCACCACATCTAAAGGATTGATAAGCTTCAATATATTAAAATTGTGTTCATAGGCTTAGAGACACAAACCATTGTAAATAAACCGAATTTTCTCATACCTAACTATGACATAAATATATACTGTATATAATATATATAGATATAGATATATAGATAAATATATAAAGATATATATATATATATATATATATATATATATATAATGTGTGTGTGTGTATGTATATATATATATTTTTATTATTATTATATATTATTATTGTTATTTTCTTTTAATAGTTTATTTTCCAGCATTTCTTCACACCTTCATATCAATATTATTCTATATCTATCTCTATATCTATCTATCTATAAATATAATTATATATTTATGTACAATTAGTAAATGTAAACTTAGTTACATTGCTGCCAAATCAGATTAGAAGAAGCAGACAAACATTCCATATCTCAAATGGAAAATAAACATGCTTTCAGAAATAGAAGTGGTATTTTTTTTATCAACTAACAAATTCAAAAGCAAATGAACAGAAGAGAAATCCAAATCAAATCAATATTTCCTGCGATCACCCTTTGCCTTCAAACCACAAAACAGCATTAGACAATATTCACTCTGCATTTTGTAAATTAATAAAAATAAATCGATAAAGATATATATATATATATATATATATATATATATATATATTATTGTAATTTTGTTTTAATAGTTTATTTTCCAGCATTTCTTCACACCTTCATATCAATATTATTCTATTATTCAATATTATTCTATTCTATATTGAGCTATCTATCTATCTATAAATATAATTATATATTTGTGTACAATTAGTAAATGTAAACTTAATTACATTGCTGCCAAATCAGATTAGAAGGAGAAGACAAACATTCCATATGTCAAATGGAAAATAAACATTATCATGATAAACGTAAAAAAGGATATTACCGAAAAACCTCACAATTTACTTTAACAAACCTCTACTGCCTTAAAAAGTACTGTATCTGTGCTACTTATAGCGATTCAATGTACTCGTTATATTAGGTGATCGCACACATTTGACCTGTCACTAAAAACATAAACTCAATTCTAGCGATAAAAAATTGAGATTTTCAAGGTGGACTAAATGTTAAAAATTATAAGCATTTTAAATAGAACCTACAATTAACAAATCGTGAAAGAAAGAAGGTTCAGATGGTTTGGCAACTTTTCCCATTTGCCTTCCTCTTCATCAACTTTTAGATTTTTCAGATAGAAGAATAAAATTATTTAGCATGAATCCTTTTCAACCCAAGAACAACTCAACCACCTGTATGCTGTATGTAGGCACAGGTCACTCACCAACACTCACCTTGGATGAAGAATAATATCAGGAGGATCTGGGTGGCTTTCATGTTGGAAGGCAGATACCGAGGACGGAGCAGTTTTATTTATTTTGTCTTAGACAGACTGTAGAAGAAGGAGAAAAAGAAGAAGAAAACTCATTTCCTGGACATCACAAATTGTGGTTGGTTGTTCTGCCACACAGTTCTTCTTTTTTATAACTGGAAATGTGAGTACACTGACATAAAGGAGTTGATTTATTAAGGCTGGTTTCACACGTGTGCGGTACAAATTGCAGTTTCCCTGCAAAGATAAAAATCTGTTGTTCAGAGGTTCCTCAGCAGTTCTTCAGCGTTTTTGCCATGGATCAGCTGACCAGGGAGAGGGGGAAGTGTAGTGAGGAGGGGGGGATTTGTGTTCAGAACGGAAAACACATCTGCAAACCAGAAGCGCTCCCATTGAAGATTATGTGCCTGCAATTCACACCGCACTGCCTAGAAAACGCACACATTTTTTGTGCAATGCAGATGCAACGCACATATGTGAACAAGACCCATTGAAAAGAACATATTTTTAAATGTTCTGCAAATTGGATGCGGTGTAAGTCGCATCCAATTCGCATATGTGTGAACCCAGTCTTAAGGATAATAGGATGTTCAAATTGCAAGTGAAAATTAATTACAGAATTTTCCCCAGAGCTTAGAGCAGTAATTCTCAACTCCAGTCCTCAAGGCGCCCCAACAGGTCATGTTTTCAGGCTCTCCATTGTTTTGCACAGGTTATTTGATCAGTTTAACTGCTTTAGTAATTCCCACAGCTGTTTCATCTGAGGGAAATCCTGAAAACATGACCTGTTGGGGCGCCTTGAGGACTGGAGTTGAGAAACACTGGCTTAGAGAATGTGGTGAAATACCCAATCATGTGCAAGGAAAATTAAAAATAAAACAACATTTTAGCTGGTACACGATTAGATGATGGCTGTAAGTGAGCACCTCACTCACTAAGTTCTGGGCAAAATTCCCTTACAAGGTGCAGCTTCCCTGCAAAGTGAAAAGTCAATTTGGCTTTAGCAAATACACCACTAAATGCTATTCGGGTTTGTGACAGAACCCACTGTCACTGTGTGTTTTGGAAGAGACTGTGGGCTGGCCTCTTACCCACAGACTATGGCCCAGAAGAGACTGAGAGACTTGGGGAGAAGCTGGCATTGAGATAATGTAATGTAATGCTACATCCCTTCTCCCCCATCTTGTTGCTGTGTTTAACTGTGTTGGTTCATGGCACGTAGACAATGGTCTGGACTGGAGACATCTCTCCACAAAGGGATGTGTATTGAGGGGCTGCCTGCTTATCATAATCCCTTTATTTTTATCTGTAGTCTCTGTTTCAATGTACAAGTGTTCAGTTCCCATTGGTTCTTCCTTGTCCCCTACCCCTCCTTTATGACAAGGCTAAGGGGAGTGTCCCTAACTGTGTGTAAAAGTGTATGTTTTGTACTTAATAAACAGTTTATGCTCTGCATGTTTGGCTTGTCTCGTGATTGAGGGGTTAAGGGCTGGTTATGGCGAATCTGCAGGCTGCAGGTGCGTTTGGAGGACAGGAGACACAGGTCTGGAAAACATATTTGAATGTGAGTAAATATTTTGAATCATTATTGTATTGCTGACATGGCTGTCATGTTAAGTGTATTTCCACTTTTTAAGGTGTGTGCTTACCTATTTCTAATCCCTTCTGGTCATGTGATCCCACAGCTTCAGCTCACCTGTGTCAGTGAGCAGCTGCTGCAGGGGAGATGATGGAACTTAAATAATAACTTGGCCATTAGAGACTATGGGGTTGATTTACTAAAGGCAAATAGACTGTGCACTTTGCAAAGTGCAGTTGCTCCAGACCTTAGTAAATGAGGCAAGGCTTCACTTTGCAAAGAGTACCCAAGCACATGCAAGGAAAATAAAAAAAATGCATTTTTGCTTGAACTTGATTGGATGATGGAAGTCAGCAGAGCTTCTGCCCATTTACTAAGCTCTGAAGCAACTTCTCATGCAGAGGGCAACTGCACTTTGAAAAGTGCACAGTCTTTTTGCCTTTAGTAAATCAATCCCAATGGGTGTTGTCACAGTTCCTGGAATTTTCAGCCATTGTTAAGCTCTGTACACACGATCGGATATCCTATGGATCCTAATCCGATGGTTTTGTCCATCGGAAATCCGATGAAGCTGACTTCCATCAGTCTTGCCTACACACCATCAGTCCAAAAACCGACTGTCCCAAACGCGGTGACGTAAAACACTCTGATGAGCCGAGAAAAATAAAGGTCAATGCTTCTGAGCATGCGTCAACTTGATTCTGAGCATGCGTGGGTTTTTTATCTGATGGACTTGCCCACAGACGATCGGAATTTGCTATCGGTTTTTTATCCATCGGATAATTTTAAAACATGTTCTATTTTTTAAAACCGATGGAAAAAAGACCGATGGGTCCCATACACGATCGGTTTGTCTGATGAAAACAATCCATCGGACGGTTTTCATCAGTTAAACCGATCGTGTGTACAGGGCTTTAGACATAGCTGGAGGATCACGTGACCAGACTGGAGCAGATCGAAAATAGGTGCACAGTTCACAGTTCCTTTATATACAGGTGTAGGGATCTGCTGCCCTTTACTTTCTGTATTTGTAAATAGCTGTTGCTTCCTTACTAAAACAGATTTGTTGGTTCTCCATGAAAGAACTGTTGCTAATCCAGACCAGAAGGGATTATTAGGCAAGCATTCCTATGTCAATAGTTTACTATTGTTGCACAAATATATATACAGTATGGGCTCTTTCACACGGAGGTCCGTTCAGGTCCGCCTGTCAGTTTTTTAGGCGGACCTAAAACGGATCCTCCATGTACCCCTATGGAGGCACGGATGTCAGCGGAGACATGTCCGCTGACATCCGCTCCGCTCCGCTCCGCCAAAGTGTGACGGAGGAAAACCCTATTTTTCCTTCCGTCGGCGGAGCGGATCGGATGACAACGGACTCTACGGTCCGTCCTCATCCGATTCCCCATAGGGGAGAGCAGCGCTCTGACAGGGCGGTCCCTGCACAGTGTGCGGGGACCGCCCAGTCATCCGTCGGCTCAGCGGGGATCAACGGAGCGATCCCCGCTGAGCAAGCGGAGATTCACGGGGCGGATCTGCACGGATCCGCCCCGTGTGAAAGGACCCTATCTCACAAAAACACCCCTCACATTTTTGTAAATATTTTATTCCATCTTTCATGTGACAACACTGAAGAAATGACACTTTGCTACAATGTAAAGTAGTGAGTGAACAGCTTGTATAACAGTGTAAATTTGCTGTCCCCTCAAAATAACTCCACACACAGCCATTAATGTCTAAAACGCTGGTAACAAAAGTGAGTACACCCCTAAGTGAAAATGTCCAAATTGGGGCCAATTAGCCATTTTCCCTCCCTGGTGTCATGTGACTCATTAGTGTTACAAGGTCTCAGGTGTGAATGGAGATCAGGTGTGTTAAATTTGGTGTTATCGCTCTCACTCTCTCATTCTGGTCACTGGAAGTTCAACATGGCACCTCATGGCAAAGAACTCTCTGAGGATTTGAAAAAAATAATTGTTGTTCTACATAAACATGGCCTAGGCTATAAGAAAATTGCCAAGACCCTGAAACTGAGCTGCAGCACGGAGGCCAAGACCATACAGCGGTTTAACAGGACAGGTTCCACTCAGAACAGAACTCGCCATGGTCGACCAAAGATGTTGAGTTCACATGCTCAGAGTCATATCCAGAGGTTGTCTTTGGGAAATAGATTTATGAGTGCTGCCAGCATTGCGGCAGAGGTTGAAGGGGTGGGGGGTCAGCCTGTCAGTGCTCAGACCATACGCCACACACTGCATCAAATTGGTCAGCATGGCTGTCGTCCCAGAAGGAAGCCTCTTCTAAAGATGATGCACAAGAAAGCCTGCAAACAGTTTTCTGAAGACAAGCTTAGATTACTGGAACCATGTCCTGTGGTCTGATGAGACCCAGATAAAACGTATTTGGTTCAGATAGTGTCAGGCGTGTGTGGCGGCAACCAGATGAGGAGAACAAAGACAAGTGTGTCTTGCCTACAGTCAAGCATGGTGGTGGGAGTGTCATGGTCTGGGGCTGCATGAGTGCTGCCGGCACTGGGGAGCTACAGTTCATTGAGGGAACCATGAATACCAACATTTACTGTGACATACTGGGGCAGAGCATGATCCCCTCCCTTCGGAGACTGGCATTAATATTATTATGATTTAAAAAGGATCCAAAAAACGATGTGCTAATAAATGACTTCTTGTGATTGCTATCCTTAAATAAAAGACAGTTTTTTGGCATGATCAGTCATATTTTCAATATTAATGCCAAAATTCCCAATTGCAAACTTTTGAGCACAAATGTATATCTGTCCCCTTGCTGCTGTCTCACATGTAATGATGCAAGATACCAGTGTAGCGACCTCAACCCCCCTCTACCTGCCTTTGGCTCCCCGCAGGTAGAGAGGGCACACCACGCCACAAGCCCGTACCCTCCTGTGTAAAGAGGTTGAGCGGTGTTGTTAGCGGGTCTCCATGGCCAGACACCAGAATCCTCCAGAGAATGATTCTCACCTCTATAATAGACAGAGATCAGTCCTTGTTCCCCCAGTGACTTGAATATCCACACCAGCTGCAACTCCAACGCAGAGTTTATTTTCTCTTTACAAATAACAGTCTCTGATAGGAAAAGGTTGGAGTAGAAGACAGGACAGCATAAGATGTGGGAGAGGTCCAGGCACAAACATAATCACTTCACTGCCTGGCTTCTCAAGCAGACTAAGCCCAAATGGATAGTCTCCCTAGGAAGGGACTAGCAGCCAAATGGTACTCTAACTTAACCGCACAGTCTCTGCCACAGACTGGTGAACTTAGTCTCTGCCACAGACCTGGTGAACTTGGACTCCCCACAGACCTGGTGAACTTGGTGCTTCAGAACTTGACCTCTTTGTAAGGAGAAGACATCCCTCCAGAGAGTTACTGGGCCCCTTCCTTCACCGTGACTTCTCCCCGGTCCCTCAGAACAGTTCCTCCCCCGGCCTCCTCGTCTAAGATATGGGTCCCCTCGCAAGGCGGTAACCTGGGATTCCTCGATCCTTGCTGGGCCCCAGTCGAAGGTGCTGGGCCCAAGGCCTTTGCTGCAGTCCCAGGGCTAAAGGTGCCTGGGACTGATTCACCGACCTCCGCCCTTGGGCCAAAGGTGCACACTCATTGGGGTAGGACCCCCGACCACCGAAGGAGAACCAACAGCAGGCAGCGTCTGCCCTTTTTATATCCTCTCCCAGCATGCACAGCAGGCCTGCCACACTCACCGTACAGCTGCCGAGAGAGGACACACAAGGCACAGCACTGTATCAGCGGTTCAACCCTGGCCTACCATGGCAGCGCCACCTGCAGGCCACAGGGAACTATACACCAATACTCTCCCTGCAGACAAAAATGGTTGATAGAATCCTGACAATTGGGGTGTTTGAGCATAACTACCACTCAAACACTTCCCCTAAATTTAGGACCCCGCTACACTCTCCCCCCACTTAATTAGACACTGTCCCCAGTATCTGGAGCAAACCTATGCCTCTCAAGCCTGAGTCAACATAGACCTATTCCAGAAACTATCTCCAAAAAAAATTAAAAATATGTTTGTTTGTGCCGGAACCTGAACATGGGAAAAGGGAGTTAAACGAAGAGATGAAGAAAGAGTAGGAGAAACCCAATGTGTACATCCCATTCTCAAATGACACATAGTTCAAAATAAACATTTTTACAATTTACATTTCCCTCCCCTACTGCAATAGCTAAATCCACCCCATTCTCAGTGATTTTCTTGGTGTCCACCTGCAGAGGGAAAAAGAAAACACACACAACCATCAATCTGACATCCTAACTTATGTACAGTAGAAGAGAAAATATTCTCCCCGGAGGAAAAATCTTAGTGGAAATGCCACCATCAAGATTCTTGTCCCGGTAAAAAAAACTTTATTTTCCTCTTAAAGACTATTCCTCTTCTTCTTAAACCTGACTGTAGCCCTGAACTATTTCTACCCCAAAGTCACTGTCTTTTTGGCGCTGTGAGAGGAGAGAAAAAAAAACAACAGCTCATGCTCTTCCAGAAAAGTAGAATACCCCATCTGTAAGGGCAAAAGTTCTTGGGCTCCAGGAGAGTACACTCCGGAATAAGCAAAGGGCAAACATAAAGAGTCCAGTCTCTCAAAGATAGTACTGTGGATGAGGCAACACTAGTGGTTTCCAGTTATTGTCAAAAGTGTCAATGAAATATTCAACATTGTCTTTCTCCTTCCGGCAATGACCACTTTATCTGCGTGGATATGCCTGCCAAGCATCCAGGACTCTTTACATTCTTTGTACCGCTTGATGACTGCGACAGAACAGGCAAAGTACCTATGGGCCTGGGGTACCTTTAAAAAAGTCCATAGGAAGTCCCCGTACCACCGATCCCTATCGGCCTCCACTTCAAATAGCAAATCTTTAGGCAAGTACGGGTATTCCCACCCATATTCGTTTGCCACTCTCTGATTGAATAACCGCTGCATCCTGGACAACGGAGGCATGGTTGCACGATCTCCCAAACCTGGTAAGACTATGGCATCCGGGTGTCGAGGCACTTTCACT